>CM057459.1:169430000-169465000 GCA_016271365.2 Neoceratodus forsteri | reverse complement strand
CCATATAAATGGAGGAGGCTTGTGTAGCTCAAGTGAATCCTGCGCCATTAAGGACTTTTGCCTGTGACTATTTACCATATAAATGTGTGAGGAGGCTTGTGTAGCTCAAGTGAATCCTGCTGCCATTAACGGACTTTGCCTGTTACTGTTTACCATATAAATGTGTGAGGAGGCTTGTGTAGCTCAAGAGAATCCTACTCTGATTAAAGGACTTTTGCCTGTTGCAGTTTGCCATATAAATGTGTGAGGAGTCTCATGGAGCTCAAGAGTAGCCCTGCTGACATTGAAGGACCCTAATCTTGTTTGGAGGTCGTGAGTACTCAATTCAGGAGTCGCTCCCTGTTGAATTGCCACATTGAATCAAATGGACAGCTGTACTGCTGACTGTTTAACTAATTTTTCTTTCTCTGTGTGAAAGGACCCCTACCAGCTGCACGGGTTTGGACTAGCCACTGAGGCCCAGGTACCCAGGGACAGTAACTGGTAGGGGATGAGCTAATGCACACAGAGCCATAAATAGATGAGTAAAGTGATAAGCTAATTAACCTGATTTCCCCTGTCCGTGTGATATCCCTCTAAATAAATCAGAGCTGCTTGTTTCAGAAAGTTATACTACTGAGGTATTTGTCTATGTTAAAGTATTGTACTGTGATTGTTGCACTGTATCTTATTACTACAGGGGTCCCAGTGCCTGAACCAGTCCTGGGTGAAAGTGTATACTGTGAAGGTAATCTGATATATTGTGTGGGCCACTAGTGGGAAGAAAGGAGGTTGCAGTGTCCCAGAGGGCTGTGACCAAGTTAGTTTAACTATTGCAAACCCTGACCTCTGGGTGGAGCACCGCCATCGGATCCAGGCCCTCAACCTGTTAGTGGCAAATCAGGCAGGTAGTGTACCCCTAGGATAGCGCCATCTAGGGGTTACATCTTGGAGGCACCGCTGGGATTGTGTGTGTCCTCTAGTGGCCATATTTACGAACCATTGTTAAGAAAAATGGGTACCCCAACAGAAGTGGCTGTGCAACTGGTGGAGTGGTGTGCACAGGGGAGGAGATCGACCCCCAAAATGCTAGCTTATCCTGGACATCCCCTGGGTATCAATACGGACACTGTACAGGAGTACTTTCCAAGGTGGAAGGTTTACAAAACCCTGTGGTGGTGGGTCGGCATGCCTAATCTGCTCACCCACACTTTTCCCGGCCCTAGTAGGAGTAGGGATCCATTGATGGCTCCAAAGTGCCACAGACCATTACCCACAGAGGGCCTCACTGCTTGGAGAGTAATAACTAAGGACAGTGAAGACCCGGGGGAATGAGCCCCCACCACTATCTGAAACTTTTGAGGAGCAGTTTGCTTAATGGTTGCTGGGGAAGGGAAAACTGTGGAGGACTTGAAGAAACTATTCTTGCCACCTGAAGTGTTCCTCCCCAACACCCCTCCCGCTCCAGTACCACGTATGGTGGCTGAACAATGCAGACTCCCTATTTCTGCACCTGCCAATTAGTCACGACTCTTACCGAAGGTTGAGGATCTTCTCTGGCACCTCCCACCCCAAGGGGAGGATGACTGGGAGACCTGGATAGACTATGTTGCCCCAAGTGCTAGGAAATGGCAATGCTCGGAAGCTGAAAAGTGAAAGAGTGTTAGTGAGGCCTCCGAGGTCCTGCCCTGGCTACCATCCGTACTAAATGGGCCAGTAACCCTGAAGTGACTGCACAGGCTATCGCCGAGGCCTTGGAGAATGTGTATGGGAGCCCAGATTCTGATGAGGACCTATGGTGGAGAGTAAGAAATGCAATAACAGTAACAAGGGATTTGTCTGTGTATGTATCTCGCCTGGAAAAATTGTTGCAAGAATGCCTCAGAAAGGTAGTTTGCCAGCGATTGAACTGGACCGAACCAGGCTGGACAGGATCTAAGTCTCACCCCTTATCAGAACTGCTGTTCTTCAGTTACACCTGGCAAATCGACTGGAATCCCCACCCTCCCTGTAGTGAGTTAATGAGAGGAGAGTCGAGGAGTTGAGAAAAGGCGCGACCGGAGGGACCTACACCAATAGCTGCAGCTCGACCAGTGACTGAGGGTGACCCATCAAGTGAAGTTCAGGGCAGAGGTTGGCAGTCCAGTGAGTGCTCTGACAAGAAAAGATATGCCACAATGGAGCAAACTGTTGAGAGAGATCCGGAGATTCAAAACAGTCCCTTTAAGAAGGCCATGCCTGCAAATACAGGCCCCGACTATATCCGACTGCATCTGCTATGGGGTGGGGGTACCACCCATGTATCTCCTACTGATAACAGCTCCAAACTCAATTCCTTGACCATAGGAGTGGAAAACATGAGATAGTCTCCAAATGCTTATCACGTCAAGAGACAGAGATGGCACCAAGGTTTCCAGTTAGTAGCCCCCCACCCTGGCTGCAGTGTGGCGCCCGCCAGCTCAACCCAGTATATTTTACCTAATTGTGGGAAGAATGGCACATGAAAGGAATGCGGTCCCAAAAGACATGACAAAGTTGCATAGGCTACAAGAAGCTGGAGAACAAATCACTGGTTAAGAGGTGCAGAAATGATCCCAGTGAGGAACACAAAATGCTAACTCCGTCCTTTTGTGGCAAGGTCAGTTGCCCAGGCCCCCACCGCCTCTCGACTGGTCCAGAATAGTGGGTCCCTCCATGGAGACCACTGTAAAGGTGAATGGAGTGTCTACAAGAGCTGTAATAGACAGTGGCTCCCAAGTGACTATGTTCAGGATTGGTATCAGAAGCATTTTGTCAGGCGTACCCTTACAACCATTAGAAGGACTGCATGTATGGGGGTTAAGGTGAAGGCCCACCCTATTCGGGGATATCCGATTTGGCTGTCTTTCCCCACCTCCTTGGCTGGAGTGGCCGAAAAAGTAGAGACCCTAGCCTTAATGTGTCCCCCCACTGGACTGTATGATGCTGTCCCTTTGTTGATTGGAACAAATGCTCATATGTTCGGAAAGCTGGCACAGTTGTGTTATGAAAAACAGGGGTCAAAGACTAGTAGAGCTAAAGAGTTCCGGCTTTAATTAAGAAGGCTATGAGGCACAGAGATGCTGAAAAATAGAACCAGAGAGAACGGTCGAATTGTATGGAAGAAGGATCCAAGGTCTCTGATCCTGGTGCAAATGCCTTGCTGTACCTTACAGGGAGAGGTCCGTATCAGAAAGGATGTTAAGAATAAAATATTGATGTTGGATGCACCAGAGATGGAAAATTGCCAGAGGACTGCTGGTCAAGCCTAAGTATTTTGCCGCTAGAGCCCATGCTTATGCCAGAAGGAATGGTCCAAGTTCATGTGTCTGAAAGAGACATTCGGTAAATAAGTTGCATCACAGCTATTAGACAGTAGACACTGCAGTGCTACAGCAGCAACTGAGTTAGAAGCAAGAAATGACAGAGTAACGCCTGATCGATGCTGAGCTCGCAACCTGCCAGCTGAAGGAAAGTGAGGATCAGTAGAAGCTTGCACAGAGACCAAGTGTTTTCTTTAAAGATAGGATGTGGGATGGTGCAAGCGCAGCACAATATCCGGCTGCATGACGAAAGACCATTTCGTGAGAGGTCTCGACGCATGGCACCTGCTGACATAGATGATGAGAGACGGCATCTGCAAGAGATGTTAGCTGCTGGTGTAATACAGAAGCCAGAAGCCCTTATGCTTCCCCCCATTGTGGTAGTGAGGAAAAGAATGGGACAGTAAGGATATGCGTGGATTATGGCACCTTAAACAGCCGGACTATCCTGATCAGTACACAATGCCCAGCGATTCAGGATGCTTTGGACTGCCTGCAAATGAGCAAGTGGTTCTCTGTGTTGGATCTGCAGGGTACAACCCAGATCCCGGCGGCCCCAGAGGACGAGAAGACGGTTTTATCTGTCCGCTTGGCTTCTATGAATTGCACAGGATGCCTTAACGGAGTCTAAAGCCCCAGCCACTTTCAGCGATTGATGGGCGTGCAGTAGGGACATGAACTTACAGTGACTGGTAACACCCAGATGATGTTGTTATTGTGTTTGGCAGCTCACTGGAGGAACATGAGAGCAGATTATTTAAGGTATTGGATCGACTGGAGGACTTTGGCCTTAAACTGTCCATTGATGATGTCAATTCTTTCAAACATCAGTAAAATGTATAGGGACACACAATAGCACCGAGGAATAGAGACCGACCCAAGTAAGGTTGAGGCCTTGACCACCTGCCACAGCCCAAAAATCTAAAGAAAGAACTGCAAAGATTCCTGGGATTCTGTAGATTCGTGCTCAGCGTTTCATCAAGGACTATTCAAGAGTGATCACGCCCTTGCCAACCTTACTCAAGGGTATCCCCAACCCACAAAAAATACCAAAAGTCAGCATCCCTCAAGACTGAAGTGTGTATTTTCATCCGAGTGAAATGTTGAGGCCCGCTGGACTCTGATTGTGAGACTGCTTTCAAGAGATCATATCAACTTCACCCATGCTCCAGTGCTGGCCTATGCCGATCAAGAAAACCGTATGTCCTGTACACTGATGCTAGCTTGCAAGGGTTGGGGCTGTAGTGTACCAAGAGCCACGAGAATGGCCTAGAGACCAGTGGCCTTTGCCAGTAGAAGCCTAACCCCATCCGAAAAGAACTATCCTGTACATAAGTTAGAGTTCCTAGCTTTGAAGTGGGCTATTGTTGACCAATTCCATGAGTACCTGTATGGGGCTAAAATATAGTAAAAACTGACAATAATCCTTTGACCTGTGTGCAGACCTCAGCTAAGTTAGATGACACTGGCCGACGTGGCTTTCTGCAATATCTACACTACGACTATGCTCTCGAACACCGAGCAGGTCTGAACCACATAGATGCTGATGCCTCCGGAGGCCTGTTCCCCAGAATGATTGGGTCAGATTGGCAGAACCTCGACATTCGAACTCTGCCGGAAGTTTGACAGGAGGAACAAATGTCCATGGACGCAGTGGACTGCATGGTGATTGCTTGGGACCTCTGAGAATTGCATACCTGCTGCTTAATGCCACTTTCTGCAATAGACATTGGTGCACTGCCTCAGCTGGACAATGACAGTATTCGGTGGACTCAATCCAGCTGATCCCATGATCAAATCAGCTTTAGAAGCCCTCTATACAGGAAAAGATGTCCCAAATTACGCCCACTGATTTGAGAACACAATGTTATACAAAGAAGGTCCTAAGTTGAGAACTGATCAATAAACTGTTATACAGAGAAACAGTAGATGGGGGACAAAGGACAAACAGCAACTAGTGCTGCCACTACCTTCGAGACTCAGTACTGATATCCTTGCACAACCACATGGGGCACCTTGATAGACAGAACACTTGACTTGGTGGGATCAGATTCTATTGGCTAAGATGGGGGCTGATGTGCAGAACACATTGAACATAGGTAGCTGCTTACAGAGAAGCTTTGCCCCAGAGGGCTGCTGTATTTAACATCACCACCAGTGCACCCATGGAGATGGTCTGTTAGATTTTCTGAGTTTGGAGTCAGATCAAAAAAATATCAGTTAATGTGCTGGCGGTCACTGACCATTCACGAGATATGCCCAAGCTTTCCCCACCAAGACCAGAAAGCATCCACTGTGGCCAAAGTACTTTGTAGAAACTTTTTGTTCACTATGGGGCTCCACAAGAATCCATTCTGATCAAGGGAGAGACTTTGAGAGTCCCTGATCAAAGAGATGCTTTCTGTGGGGAGTGCCAAAGTCCAGAACCACTCCTTACCACCCCAGGGGACCCACAGCCTGAACGCTTCAACCCACTTTGCTAGATATGCTAGGCACCCTGCACCCAAAGGACAAACCTAGATGGAGCCAACAAATTAGCACCCTGGTACATGCTTATAACTGCACCAAAAGTGATACCACTGGTTCTCCCCTACCGCCTGATGTTTGGAAGAGAAGCCTCACCACCGTAGATGTGTGTTTTGGGGTCTCTCCTGATGGGGTCTGCTGACAACTATTTACAGTATGTGCAAAAGTTAAAGGCCCAGCTAACCCCATGCGTACTCAACTGGCTCTAAACCATGACTGCCAAAAGAAATCACGGCCAACAAAGAAAGGTATGATAAAAGGTGAAAAACAGGAACTCCAGGAGGAGATCGGTATTGCTAACTAATCTGGGACTGCATGCAAACACAAGATTGCTGACAGATGGCACCATCTCCTCTAACATTGTAATGGGCAACTAGAAGATCTGCCAGTGTACAAAAGTAAAGGCCTGAGAATAATTCAAAAAGATAAAAACAATGCATAGAATTCATTTACTGCCCATTGGACAAATCTTGATTGAGTCTGAGCCCCAGAAGATGCCCTCTGGACCAGCGACTCAGAGCTGCTGCTAAGAAAAGATCAAGAAAGTCTGCACCCCACAGAAGCAGGTTAAAGTGCACCCTCCACAAGTCCCAGTTGAGCATGACTGTCAGTCCATAGCGAAGAAAGTGAAAGAGTGACTTTGAATACTATCATCCTACGAACTGAGTCAATTGTTTCGGGCAATCCCTAGTCAATACTGGAGATGAAGCTGGGCCTTCTGGACTGTCCTAAGCCCCAACCCGGTCCCTGGAGACCAGTGCTCCCAGAAAGTGAAGTGCAAAGTATCAGATCAGATCAGATGAAATGGAATCATTGTGCATGGTTGAACTGTTTGAGCTTTCAGGGAGGAAAATGATGGATTAGGGCAGACTGGTGATACACCCGAACAAGAAGAGTAGTTTTGATGCCCTGACAGTCCATGCCAGTGTCCAAAGCTCTCCATGCAAGCCAGATATTGTGGACTCAGAAACTGTAACTCCTGGAGCTGAAAGTGCCCCAAAGTTCTAGCCTCTACCCCATGGAGACTCCCCTGACAAGTGAGGACAATGCTGAAAATGAGGCTCAGAGTGCAGAACTGTAACAGTTCCCCTAGAAAGACTGGTCGAGCTGTAAAGCCTGTGGTGCACCTCAGTTATGATTCCCTTGGGAGGCCTGTGGACTTGCCTCTCAATGTTGTCCATAAAGGAGTGTATGTGTCCCGAAGCTCATGGCCCACACTGGCGTCAGTGCTAACTCCAAGTTACTTGTGTTGCCCTCTAAGTATGGTGCCCTTGCCCCATCCAGCCCCAAGGTAACCGATAGGAAGGGCCCCCTCTCTTCTTGTGTTTCATGTACAAGAGGTAATAACGAGATTATGGTATAATAACTAGTGTGATACTGTGTAAAGAGGACGTACTGCAATGTTTCAGAAATGTGTTCTTGGTAAAATGATATATTGACCCAGTGATTACATGTGTGAGCCTAATGCAAATGTTATATGGTTGCAGTTGAAACTTATGAAATCTGCTTAGCACGCGGACATCAAGCTTTCCCAGGCCAGGAAGGGTGTAACCCCCCGCAAATGGGGGTTCCCAAAAGACTTCCAGGAGCTTGTCAGAATGCTCCAAGCCTGAATGGTGTTTGGCGTTTAAGCCATTTATCTGTGAGTGTTTTAGAGCCTCTGGTACTGTCTTTAAAGAGCTGTCTGCTTGCAGACATAATTAGTTTGTATGGGGGACTGTGTCTTTCTCTACTTAAGTACCACTAGAGCTGCTGCCAACCACTCCATTTTTGCAGTCACTAGGGTGCAAAGGGAACCTATCTGAAAGATGTAACTGTTTGCCAGAAATCATTTAGAGTAATAATGAAAATACAGTTTGTCTAACCTGCTTTCTTTGCAGTCAGAACTGTGTTTGCCTAGTTCCCATTCTAGTTTTGAACCGCTGAACTGGACCAATCAGTGTGGGTTAAGGTAGCTGTAAATGGTGCCTGGACAAATCAGAACTTGGACTCGTAATCTGAGCCAGCCACAAGAGGATTGTATGGGCAGTGACTCTGGGAGATGTAGTCTGGACTTGGTGCCTTTTTGGACCAACAGGGGCAGTCTATTGGTGACAGCCAATCCAGCCAAGAACTGGGAAGAACTCAAAGGAAGTGCCCGGGTTTGTCTGCTGGAGTTCAGTTGAGCTCTGGCAGTGAAGAGAAGCAGCCCTGTGCTTTTTGATTGTGCAGTTTAGTCGGGAAACATGTAAGGCCCTGAGTTCGGTCTGCAGCTTATGTAACTGCCTGTTAGGACTGAATCCGTCCTGCCAAGAGAATCAAGGATATCTGAAGAGTAGAAACCAGGCTCACCCTGTAGAAGACTGGAGAATTGCTGAATTAAGCTCGATCTGTCAGAACTGAATCTGCTGTGTGTTCTCCCGGTATTGTGCAGTAGTGCGATCGGGATAGAGAAGCAGCCTGCCTGGTATAATGCTTTCTTTTACCATATAAATGTGTGAGGCTTGTGTCAAGTGAATCCGCTGCCATTAAAGGACTTTGCCTGTTGCAGTTTGCCATATAAATATGTGAGGAGTCTCGTGGAGCTCAAGAGTATATATGCTGACATTGAAGGACCCTAATCTTGTTTGGAAGTCGGAGTACTAATTCAGGCCACCCTGTTGAATTGCCACATGAACTCAAATGGAACGCACTGACTGTTTAATAATTTTCTTTTCTCTGTGTGAAAGAGGCCCTACCAGCTGCCACGGTTGGACCAGCCACTAGGGCTTAGGTACCAAGGACAGTAACTGTAAGGATGGCCTATGCACAGAGCCATAAATAATAGTAAGTGATAAGCTAATTAATGATTCCACTGTCCTTGTTATATCCCTAAATAAATCAAACTGCTTGTTCCAGAAAGTTATACCTGGGTATTTGTCTGTGTTAAAGTATTATACTGTGATTGTTGCACTATCTTATTTACAGAGGTCCCAGTACAAAACCAGTCCAGGGGTAGTGTATACTGTGAAGGTAATTCTGATATATTGTGTGGGCCACTAGTGGGAAGAAGAGTTGAAGTGTCCCAGAGGGCTGTGACCAAGTTAGTTTAACTAGCAACCCTGACCTCTGGGTGGGCACCGCAATCGTACAGAGCCCCTCAACCTGTTAGTGGCAAATCAGGCAGGGGTAGTAGCCCCTGGGATAGCGCCATCTAGGGGAGATATATGTGCGTGTGTGTGTGTGTGTGTGTGTGTGTGTGTGTATGTGTATATGTATGTATATATATATATATGTGTGTGTGTGTGTGTGTATGTGTATATGTATGTGTATATGTATATATGTGTGTGTGTATGTGTATATGTATGTATATCGTTCTTCTTGTGTGTTAGTAACCATTTGTAAAACTGAGCGTTTGTGAAAAAGGGCATTTTTACTCACATACCTTTTCCAGTATAAAATAAACTTGATTGATTGATAAGCAGTCATAAAATGTGGGTTTTCAACTAAAAATAATATGATGCAAAAAGGGGTCGACAATGTACCTTTAATACAACTTTTTTTTTTTCTCAGACTGTGTTATAATGTTAAACTAAAAATCATGCAGAAAGTGCAAGTTATAATCTAGAATGCAAAGAAATAATTGGTTTTAGAGTTAAGCGGTGATGCAAGTATTCCATAGATCAAGACCCAGCAAATAACTGCTAATGTGGAAAAATGTGTCTACGACATAATGCTAATATGCAGATTTTTTGCTGATTCATTAAGTGGCACTAATTTTGGCCATTTGTCCTATTTTATTCAGGGGCTCTAACCCTGATTTACTTAGCCTGAGTTTGAGAGGCTATGTAATACACTCAGAGGGGTCACAACTGGACGAAGCACATCTGAATTTTGTCATTGTCGATCTAGACCAGATCATATGTACAATCCTGTTGAAAGGCAATAGCTGTTCCAGCAAATCCTTGTCAGCCTGCCTAGCACAGAGATGTCATTACCCATGATGCCTTGCTCTGGGAATGAGAGTTTAGAGTTTGGAGAGCTGCACACAAACAAAAATGTGATGGGGGTTTAGATTTTCAGCTTAAACACTGCAAAGTATTTAGTTTTACAGAAATAGGTGTGTGACCAAATCTGGATTTGAACCCAAGGGTTCTGCATTTTACCCACATGCTCTTACCAGATGGGATTGTTTTAGAGAACAATGCCTTGTTAATGAGGTGGGGTCATATGAAGGCTGTTTGGGATCAAAATATGTAAAAATGGCAAAGTTATGACCATTCGTTGCAATTTCACTACGCACACTCATAACGTTGGAAATTTAAAATATTTTTAGCCCATATTTTTAACATAGCCTTCTTATTACCCCACCTCATGTATGTCACAGCTGTCATTTTTTCAGATCATGGCCAGATGGGCTACAAGGCCAACTACTGAAATGATGATAGCTACATTGAACGGAAAAAAGAAAGGAAAAATTAATGGAAAATGAGTAAGACCATTTCCCCTGTTGTTTATCTCTCGTCATCTTGACTTGCCCTCTGCCCAACCCCGTACCTTTTCTGAGACTTAACCCACCACCAACTTCAGTCCATCTGTGGTGGGTGGGTGCCACAGACTGCGAGGGTGCCTTCTTCATCCTGCTGGCTGTGGTTTTGTCCACCTGTTTTCTTTTCAGACTGCCAATGTGCAGTGACACATTGGGCATGTGGTGATGTGCCTTTGACAATGAGTGCTTAAACCAGATACGGTCAGAGTCACAGAGCTGTGTGCAGCATCTCCCACCCCACCCCCCAAGAAGAGGAGATGTCCTTGGGACACATGGTCTTCCTTTAGTCAGCTGGCCCTCAATGACTCAGATTTGGGTAGCTGGTGTAGTGAGCTGCAGTACGGGATGGCCATGTTTTACACACATTTAATGCAAAACATGCCAATTTGCATCTTTTTTTTTTTTTTTTTTTTGAAAAAAAATGGATTGCAAGATTTAGCAAAATGGAAATGCCTTTTTTTTTTTTTTTTTCTTTTTTCTTTTTTTTTGGAAAATTAATGGCACAACTGGTTATACTTCCATTGTCTGGTGGTAGAGGATCACTACACAAAAAAATGCTTTAATTTTTTATTCAACATTATGGTCTCTTGAGATACGTGGCGTCTCATCTTCATTAGTGTCCAAGGAGGACATTAGATACACACTACAAGAAACTATTTGCAGACAAGTGAATCATACTGACTGTGGTAACTATGTTTTCAATTTTAGGTCCAAGCTGCTGCTGAAGAGAAAGCTGGGAAGAAATTTGAGAAGTTTGTTGCCACATCGTACGCCACTCAGGTTGTTGCTGGAACAAACTACTTCATTAAGGTACAGAAACTAGAAGTCCATTAGATTGGAGTCAGCAGAAGTTGGACTTCTACCCTACCTACACATTTTTATTGGTTATGTATGGTTAAAAAGCTAGTTGCACTAAAAATAGCAGAAAGAAACAGTTATTAATTTTTTTACTGCAGAAGTAGTTTCATTTTGCTCAATAGGAGATTTTTCTACTTCATAGTATTAGGTGTGATAACTTCCTGTTGGGTAACATACACACATTATAGTGGCGTGGTAGTTAGGGTTGAGTAGGATGTTCAGTGTTAACCCTCTAACTTTGAACATTAATACTTGTGGCACCGTTTGACAATTAGCTGAAATTTTGCGCGTGTTGTCTAGGAGGCAAGGTCTTGATCTATGGGCGTTTTTTGTGACAGCAGCTTATGCGTTTTTTTTTTTTTTTTGTTTTTTCTGCTCACGGCCTGCAAGGAATGGAATTTTTATCCCAAACATTCAGGGGACATCTGGCATGTCCTAAGGTAGTGCCTTTGACAGGTGTGGTGAAAAAATATTAAAGGGTTGCAGAGTTATAAAGCTTTAAAATTTAGTGGTTTCCAACCTGTGCATGCGCAGTAGGGTTTTTGAGATAAAGTTCTGTGGCAAAAGTAAAAATTTGATGCTGCAAATGCACGTTTTTGATTTTGCAACACTTGCATGGCAGGGCACCAAACATTTTTTGTGCCGTGCCAACCGCCATCTTGTTGATTTTTTTTCCACAAACCAACAAAAAATTAGAAAACACATAAAAATGGCTGGGATTTAAAAAAAAAAAAAAAAAACAGAACCTAGCTAAATGGGACCCATTTAGCTAGATTCTAAGATTTGTTTATGAACAGAATGGCCACAAATACCATTTCTGGGCACCCAAAATCCCAGTTGCCCAGCTTGGTTAGAGAACATTGCTTCCCCCATATTCTGTGTGTGAGAACAGTGGGAATTTCTTGACTTCTGCAGCCACAGCTGAACTCGTACGGCCGGCTGCATTGTAAGCTGCCATTTCCCTGGCATTTGTTGGTCCCCCCCCCTCCACTGCCATCCCTGGCAATGTGTGATGTTGCTCTGGTGTCTAGTGGCACCCCCACCCTTCTGATCACTGTCCCCTTAATAATATGGCACCCCCCACATGCCGATCACTGTCCCCCTATTAATATATTTCCCTGGTGTCTAGTGGCACACCCCACCTGCTGAGCATCATCCCCATCAAGTAAATGTATATATTCCCTGGTATCTAGTGACCCCCCACCTTCCCATTTAAGGCACAACCTGAAATGAAGAAAACGGACTGTTTGTGGTTTTGTTTAATTTTTTTTTCCAAACCTGTAACAACAAATAAAGTCCCTCGCTGATCAGCTCTCCACCTCCCACTCAGCATCCACCACCCCACCCACCGCCAGTACTCCCCCACACAGCCTCACTCACCTGAACAGGTCCCAGGTTCAAGACCCACTCTCCAATTGAAGACATATCTTGCTGCTGGAACCGATGACTACAATATGAGAAACTAAGGTAAATGTGGTTCAATGTATTTCAACAGGGGCTTCAACGGCTGCATACATATATGTATCTATGGGGGGGATGGGAGCACAGAGCCTGGAGGGCCATGCACTTCCACAGCCAAATAAGGATACAGTTATACTACTGTATCTCAGAAAGTAAGGAAATAAATTGCAAAAAACAGTGTTAATGCTCTAGTTAGGGTTAAAGCAACAAAAGTAGGGAATGTGGTGTTAGGGGTTTTCAATCCTAACATCCCACTCCCACCCTACACACACACCAACAGGCATTGAGGGTGTGTCTTGGGGTCATCAGCCCTAACGTTCACCCCATTTTCCTATACTTTACCCATCTTAGCTTATTTACTTATGGAATGGGATGAGCGTTGGGGCTGACAACCACTAGGCACACCCCTGTTGGTGTGTGCATGGTGGGGTTGGGATGTTGGGGTTGGAAACTCTAATGCCACATTTCCATAGTTTTGTCACTTTAACACTAACTAGAGCATTAACTGAGGTTTTTACAATTTTATTATATTATAGAGGTGCAGTAGCAACCCTATAGTTAGGGTCCAGTAGGCTGTTCAATGTTAAACTCCAATGTTTGCACTTTAATAACTTTGGTGTCATTTGACAAAATAGCCCAAAATTTGGTATGCATGGTCAGGTTGCCATAGCCTCAAGACTTGAAAGGTTTTATGATGCCAATTGTCTCAGTTTTTGAGATATGGGGCACCAAAAAATGGAGGAGGGGGGGCTAGTTTGGTTTCCCTATACCTAACATTGGGTATTTCAAACAACTTGAAGTCTTTCTGTATTCTGACAAGTGCAGTTAGCCCCAGCCTTTAAACTGCCCCAGAGAACAAAGGGTTACTCTTACTATGCAGAGCACAGAATGCTGAGCTCGCACTTGGTTGATGTCTGTCTGTTTCCCTTTGAAAGCTAACTGTCAGATTCTTCATGCCGCCTCACTGAAAAGTCGCTCTGGAGATTTCTCCTGCAGTTCGGTTCGAAAGTCGATTGAAGTGTCGGTTTTTCATCGGTTTCTAACCGAAAAAATTTCCTGCATAGCCGGTTCAGTCTCTGTCTGTGGTACCTTGAATACTAGATAGGTTTTGTACTGTGTTTTCTGTGTGGAACTTGTAAAAAGTGTGTGTCGGTTCGGCTGAACCGATCATTTGCATAATTCTTGTTTTAACTTTAGTGTGTGGTTACCGGTCCTTATCGGTTCTTAAAAAAAAAAAAAATGTTTTGAAATGTTTTTTTCCAAGACCCGTGACACGGTTATGAACCGATAAGGAAGTCTTGCCTGGTGGTTGCTAAAAAAAGGGTAAGTTTGGTTAGGTTGGCCATGTCTGAGAAACCCAACAAAAAAAAATGGGCCCACTGGGTTTTAACACTGCAGTGAGTGTGGGGAGGTCTTTGCTAAGTCTGATCCCCACACCACCTGTGTGTGTTGTCTAGGGTTTGAACACCTCGATTCAGACTGCCAAATTTGCAAATATTTTCCCAAATCTACCCTTGAAAAGGGATTAGGTAGACTGAGGGAAAAGGAGGCCGAGAAGTCCGCTGACCCGGATGGCCAGCCTAGTTTGGTTCCGACCGAACCAGAAGGGGTGCCCTCTGACCAGGGCGATACTACTTCGGACAAAAGGAGAGCCGATCCTGAGGGGTCGGGTCCGACTAAAAAGAAAAATCGTCCGGTTCGGATCCAGAAGTCTGTGTTCTGACCGCCGAAGAAATAGCCAGAGCGATTCGGATTGTGGAATCGCTTCGCCCGGTTCTGACCAATCCGGCACCTTTTGGCAGGGGCTCTGTTCGGTCGGTTCCCCTGGTTCATGACTATACTTCGGAAGAATTTTATGAACCAGAGTTTGAGGAGGAAGGGGAGTTATGATGATGATTGATGATTGATGATGAAAGTCTAGATGTGCCTGTGGAACCGGACATCTCCCCAGACAGACCTTCAGGTGTATCCCCTCCTAGGCTTTCTGAGTCCCCTTCCCACTTTATGTTCTTCAGAAAGGTGACTGAGACCCTCCAGCTTACTATGGAAGAGGCAATGGAGGATCAGGAGGAGCCTGATTTTGTAGAAATGATGGACATCCCAGAGTCCAGGAGACTGTCTGTTCCCCTCCACAAATCTTTTGGGAAACAGACACACAAAATTCTGAGGTCTCCCAATTCTGTACCTCCTGTGGACAGAAGAATGGACAAGAGGTATACACTCTCAGGCTCAGAAACTGAGTTTTTATATCAGCAATGCAGCCATGTTGGGGTTGTGCAGGCTGCTGCCTGTGATAAGGCAAGCATTCCCTTGGCTTCACCCCCCCCCCCCCCAAGACAAAGACTCTAGGAAGATTGATGCCATGGCAAAAAAGCTGTACATGGCATCTTCCTTGGGACTCAGACAGGTGAATTATATGGCCTATACAGCTAGGTACCAGAAGTCCAGGTGGGACACTGTACTGGCACTGGCTAAACAGGCCTCCTCCCAGCTAGCCAAGGAGCTGGAGGCAGTGGCTGCAGATGGGACTGAGGCATCTAAAGTTCACTTTCATGCTGTTGTGGACTCTAATGATGTGTCTTCAAGAGTCATGGCTACATCTGTGGCTCTTCGGAGAATGGCTTGGCTCAGATGTACTAGCCTTTCGCAGGATACCCAGGCTAAGGCCATGGATTTTCCTGTAGTGGGTAATTCTCTGTTTGGGGAGCAGACAGAGAATTACATGAAGAAAATGGATGAGTACAGGACCACCTACAGGAGTGCTCAGGCCAAGGAGAGGCAGGCAGCTCCTCAAAGGCAGCACTCTAGGGGCAGGGGCAGACCTTTTCATAGGCCTTTTTACCAAGCACAGGCCTCTTCTTCCTTTTCACGGAGGGGGTTCTTCAGAGGTAGAGGCAGAAGGAGGATGAGCAGGGCTGCATCCACTCCTCAGCCTAAGGCCCCTGCCAAGCAGACACCCTGATGGGCCTGCCCGGGTCAACTGTCCTATTCCAGTAGGGGGCAGGCTGGCTTACTTTGTCCAGGACTTGATGTCTATTATATCAGACAAGTGGGTCCTGGAAGTAGTAAGCCAGGGACTGGTTCTCCGCCTCAGAAAATTTCCAAAGATGAGAGCCAGATCTCTTCCACCTGCAAATCTCTCAGAAACCCTTGCTCTAGAGGCAGAGGTTTCATCTCTTCTGGTCTTAAGAGCTATAGAGAGAGTACCTACCCTACAGTGGGGCAAAGGGCTGTACTCCAAGTACTTCCTGACCACAAAAAAGATAGGGGAGTGACGACCCATCCTCGACCTAAGATACCTAAACAAACATCTTTTAAAACCAAAGGTCAAGATGGTAACTCTGGGAATAATCCTTCCCTCTCTAAGGCCAGGGGACTGGCTAGCCTCCCTGGACCTCAGAGATGGCTACTTTCATATTCCCATCAGGTGCTCCCACAGAAAGTACCTCAGGTTTGAGTTGCCCTCAGGCCACTATCAGTTCAGAGCAATGCCCTTTGGCCTAAACTCAGCCCCAAGGGTTTTCACAAAGTGCCTGGCAGTAGTAGTTGCCCTTCTAAGAAGGCAAAAGATTTCCATTTTTCCATATCTGGACGATTGGTTAATAGTGGGCCAGTCTCCAGATCAAGTCAAGTCTCGCCTGCAAGTGACCCAGCAAATGCTCACTTCTCTAGGATTCCTTCTTAACCTTCCCAAGTCAGTTCTCGAACCAATCCAGCTTCTTACCTTTACAGGGGCAGAACTGGACACAGTCGGAGCAAGAGCCTTTCTTCCCCTGGAAAGGGCAAGGGTTCTTGCAGAACTAGCCTCTTCCTTCAGCCTTCAGGTATCTTGACCAGCAAGGCATTTCCTCCAGCTCTAGGACCACATGGCAGCTTCAACAGCAGTGGTCCAAGGGACGAGATTCCAGATGAGGGATATTCAGTTCCATCTGAGAACTTTTTGGTCTCAGAGGAAGGATTCCCTTATCAAACTGATCCCAGTGACTCTGACCTTGATCCAAGCCCTTCAGTGGTGGCAGGATCAGGACAATTTAAGACAAGGGGTCCCTTTTGCCACTCTGCCTCATTCAGTGGTCCTTACCATGGACGCTTCTCTTCTGGGCTGGGGAGCCCATCTGGGGGCCCTCACTGTCCAGGGACTGTGGTCTCCCCCCCAAGAATCCCTTCTCCATTCAGTCTCCTAGAACTCAGGGCAATTTTTCTGGCCCTGAAAGCTTTCTCTCAGTCAGTGCAGAACAAGGTGGTTCAGGTTAGAACAGACAGCACCACCACCATGTGGTACATCAGCAAGCAGGGAGGCACTCTGTCCATGGCCTTGTGCATGGAAGCCATGAAATTTGTGGTCCCTGGCTTATTCCCTGCAAACCTCTCTGGTAGCAGTTCACCTTCCAGGGAAGGACAATGTGCTAGCAGATGCTCTGAGCAGGATCTCCCAGGGCCATCACGAGTGGTCCCTGGACCCTCAGGTGTTTGAAAGTGATTTTTTCAAGGTGGGGCACTCTGGAGATAGATCTCTTTGCAGCCCCAGACAATCACCAACTTCCTCTATTTTGTTGCAGACCTTCAGTCTTGGGCTCAGTCCCCCTGGATGCTCTGATTCTGAATTGGGAAGGGAAATTTATGTATGCCTTCCCTCCCTTCCCACTCCTGTTCAAGTTTTAGTCAAAATTAGGTCTCTACCTTGCAAAGTGATTCTGATTGCTCCAGATTAGGCCAGACTGCCTTGCTACCCCCTATTGTTGTCCCTAGCAGTCCATCTTCCCCTCTCTCCCCAGGAATTACCTGTTGATATCCTCTCAGGAGGATTTGGTACCCCAATCTTCAGTCTCTCAATCTCAAGGCATGGCTCTTGAAGAGTTAGAGTTTGCAGATTTGCATCTTTCTCAGGGTGTTCTGGATATTCTCAAAGCTTCTCGAAAGCCCTCCACCAGAAAGACTTGTAACTCCAAATGGAAGACATTCAGCATTTGGTGTTCCAAGAAATTAATTTCCCCAGATACTGCTGAATTGCCTATGGTTCTGGATTATATGGTCCATCTTAATGGCCTAGGCCTCAGACCAGCTACTCTCAAGGTACATTTGTCAGCTGTTTCTGCATTTCTGTCTGTGGGGAAGTCTTCCTCACTATCTTCTCATCCTGTATTTTGTAAATTTTTTTATAAAGGATTGCTTCACACCAATCCTCCTTTTAGAGACCCTGCCTCTGCCTGGAATTTGAATGTTTGCATTGCTCAACTTATGCAACCTCCTTTTGAGCCTATGTCCTCAGCAGAGCTTAACTTAGAAAACTGTGTTCTTGGTAGCCATTACCACTGCCAGGCGTATCAGTGAATTGCAAGCCCTGTCAATGGAACTTGATTTTATCTCCTTTCACAGGGATAAAGTGGTCCTTAGAACCAATAGAAGGTTCTTGCCCAAAGTGGTTACAGACTCCCATTTAAACCAGTCTGTGTCTCTTCCTGTTTTCTTCACTGATCATTCTTCCTCAGGAGAGAGGAGGCTACACAGTTTCAGTGTTTAAAAGAGCCCTTAGTTACTACATAGAGCGTACCAAGGGTCACAGGTTTGACTTCCTCCAGTTGTTCCTCACTTCTGGAGAAGTGGGAAAGGGCAAACCTGCCACCAAGAGAACTGTTGCCAGGCGGATTGTGTCTTGTGGCACAATTCTGCTATGAAAACTGGGAAAGATTCCACCCTCAGGCCTGAGGGCTCACTCTACAAGAGGTACAGCTGCTTCCCTGGCTGCTGCCAGGGATATCCCTCTCTTAGAAATTTGTCAAGCAGCCACCTGGAAAACAGTCCATACCTTTACCAAGCATTACTGTCTGGATATCCAGGCTAGGAGTGAGGCTCAGTTTGGCACAGCAGTACTTCAGAGCCTATTCCCAAAGTAGGTTCTGTCCCTCCTCCATGGAGGTCCTGCTTGGTAGTCTGCACTTGTCAGAATACAGCAAGACTTCAAGTTGTTTGAAGAAAAAATTACTCACCTTGGTAATTGTGTTTCTTCTATTGGAGTCCTGCTGTATTCTGACCGCCCTCTCTGCCTCCCCTCTCAGAACCTGGTTTTGGGAAGTGGGTGGCAGGTGCAGTGTTGCACCTCAGGGGTGCTCCTTTTACACCCTCTTCTTTTGTTTGGGTGTTTATTTTATTATATACCTGTTTGGTATGGGTTTTGAGTTTTGGGTTTCCTGACTTGAGTCTTTTGGTAATCCAAAACTTTTTGTTGCCAGTTGGCTATTAATTTTTTTTTTTTTTTTTTACAATTTCCACATAGAATAGCTATTAAAGTGTTGTTCGTAAGAGTCTGACAGTTAGCTTTCAAAGGGAAACAGACAGAGACATCAACCGAGCTCGAGCTCAGCATTCTATACTCTGCATAGAAAGATTAATCCTTTGTTCTCCGGGGCAATTTAAAGGCTGAGGCTAACTGTACTTGTCAGAATACAGCAAGACTCCAATAGAAGAAACATAATTACTAAGGTGAGTAATTTTTTTCCTTTTGCTCTCACTTACAACCTAGGTGGTGTGGTATTTTGTTAATGAAATTTTCAGGGTTGAAGGGGCCCATGCCAAGTGTGTGCATCTAGAAGGTTTTGTGAAAAAAAAAAAAAAAAATATTTTATAGCTTCAGAGTTGTAATGATTTTAGAGTTAACGTCCTGACATGAAGAGCAAAAAAAAAAAATGGCCGCGACTTCTTATTTTCATGATTTATCTCTCGTGCTGAAAAAATACCCATCATGATGCCAGCCATCTTGTTGTTGTTTTTTTTTTTTTTTTTCCCACAATCTAAAGGATGGTATTTAGATACTAATATTGATGTAAAATTAGACCTTAAAACCAGTATCTTGCTAAAGGACAGTTCTGTACATAGATTCCTTACAATTTATTAAAACTAACCCTACCCCCAAAAGAAAAACTATCTTTACTCATCCTGATTACCTACACTCGTTCCATGGAAAGTTATTGGTCGCGACATGTAATTCTACCACTCATGCAGAAATTTAGTGGTTTCAACATGTAAGTTTACCATTCATGCTACAATTTACCTGTCACAACATATAATTTTACCATTCATACAGTAATTTGCAACAGGTTTTCCTCATTTACAATATGGCTGCTAAATTGCATTGCTCAAATGGTAAAGTGGCATAATGACCAAATATTGAGGTACAATCAGACACCAAAACCACCTGTATCTTGATAAAGGACAGTTCTTTAGCTCTGTTCTGGAATTTAATTTTAACTACTCCCCAAAACCTGTCTCTCTATCATCATGATTACCTTTAGTCGTTCCTTGGAAATTTACTGGTCGCGATATATAATTTTACCATTTGTGTGGTAATTTGCGACAGATTTTTCTTATCATTCAAGCGATACTATTTATGAGCCACATTGTAAAATGGCATAATAAGCAAATGCTGAAGTACAGTCAGACCTCAGAACCTATATTTTGGCCAAGACAGTAGTTTTGCTCGATTCTGGTATTTAATTTCAAAAAATATTTCCCAAAACGTATCATTATGCATCGGGATTACCTTCGGCTGTTCCTTGGGGGTTTACTGTTCATGACATGTAATTTTTTCCTGTTGTGTGCCAATTTGTGACATGTATTTTTAATTACCACTCGCGTGATACTATTTATCTGCTGCATTCAAAATGGTATAAGAAGCAAATACTGAGGTAAAGTCAGACCCCAAAACCTGTATTTTGCTAAACAGCAGTTGTTTAGCTCGATTCTGATATTTAATTTGAAAAAATTCCTACACAAACCTGTCTTTATGCATCTGGATTACTTTTAGCATTCCTCACATATTTACATTCACGACATGTAAATTTTACCTGTCGTCCAGTAATTTGTGACATGGAGGCACGGAGGTGCAGGGCCCAGCAGCAGCCACATGGACGAGGATATAGTTCTGTCTCAAAAAGAAAGGAAATTATTTGGGGGGAATAAAAAAACTACATTAATGCTACAGTTTGCGTTCTGATTAAAGTGACAAAAGTAGGGAAATGTGTGTAAAACATGGCAAATTACTACTGGGGTCTTCCTTGGGGTTCTCAACCCTCATGCTCCACCCCATTCTCATATAAAACATAGAAACACAGATTTTGAAAAATAAATATGGTCTTCCCTGCCTGAAGAACAAACCACACATCTGACCTTGATGGCTTAGGGAATGGGATAAGCATTAGGGTTGAAACCCCCAAGGAAGGCCCTAGCAGTAATTCACCATAATTTTTTATTTTTGCTTTTGCTGCTTGAGGGGTGGCGGAATCAGTGTTCCAAACCTTAACATCACATTTCTCTCCTTTTGTCGCTTTAATCTGAGCCCTAACTGGTGCATCAGTGCATTTTTTTTGTTCTGTGAAGAATACGTGTATATATGCATATCCTTTGCAAAAAAACTCTGTTAATGCATCAGTTAAGGTTAAATTGACAAAAGTAGGGAAATGCGGTGTTAGGGTTCCCAACCTTAACACCCCACCCCCACTCTGCAGGCACAAGCCAGGCATGGGGATCTTACTTCGAGAGGGTTCCTTCAGTAGGTCATTACATATAGGACTGGTGCCACCTGGCGTCAGGCCACACGGCAGACTTTTCTAGCAATCCCTGATGGGGGACCACCCACCCGACATCAGCGTGACTGTATATAGTGGGCGGTCCCCACGCCCGCCCTCCAAGTTCTTTCCAACCTTCGCCTCGTGTCGGTCGCAGTGCAGACTTCCATACAGCGATCGTGTGAGTTCTTGCGTCGGATTTTTCCTTCGCCCAAATCTTTCTTATTTTCAAATCTACTACTTGATGCCTTCACCCAAGAAGTGGTGCTCGTCCTGTGGTACACAGATCCCACATAAGGGCGGTCACCTTAAGTGTGTCATCTGTTTGGGTCCAGACCACCCTGTTTCTTCCAGCTTGGAGTGCCAAACCTTCAACCAGGCCACCAAAAAGCAGAGACAGCAGGCTTTGGAGGCCTACCTCTTAAAGGTCTGCTTAGCATATCTCGAAAAGCAAATTGACTGAATTAGAGAGTGTCCTTCGAAGAAGTCTTCTTCAAAGAAACACTGCAAGGAGAAATCCTGGGAGCGCCCAGTGGATGAGACGTCACAGCCCTCGATGAGCAAGACCCAGCTGCCGCCAAAGAAACCTTCGGACGGTAAGGTTGGCAAAACTGTAGTGGGTCAGTCGATCGTCTGCCCCTCCGACGAATGAACCATCCCGGCCGCTAAGACAGCACCCTGCTCCTCCGGGGACCGCACAGTCGCCGGTAAGTCTGCTCCCCAGCTTTCGGGGACACGCCCGGCATCAGTCAATAAGTCGGCTGGGGGCTCCTCCCCCGCCCGACTCCGCCTTATAAGACGCCTGTTGCTGAGAGCCGCTCGGGTGCGGTTCTCCCGTCTGGGCCTAACTGCGCCTCACCTGACATCTGGCAGAACCAGGGGAAGAAGGCCCCTCTCCCCCCTCAACCTTTGCCTTTACCCTCCCCTTCTCCGGCGGGTACCTCGGGCAAAGAGCGTGGAACCCCTCAATGTTGTAGAGTCCTCGGGGTCTGTCCCGTGCCCTTCTGACGGGGTCATGGAGAAAGAGCCTCCTCACCCTCAGCCGTCTGGCCTTCCAGCGGATTCCTTCGGAGCTGACGATCACTCAGACTCCAATCCCACAGTCGGATCCGACGAATCCTCCTCTGACGCGGGACATCCAGACGACTGTTCCACAGCCAGGGCTCAGTGGTCGGCTCCAGTTGTTGGCTCCGGCACCAGACCAGGTCCTGCCGTTGGGCCTCCGCCAGCCCCTCCAATGCCAGATCCCCTTCCGGCACCGTATCTGGTGGTGCCAGTCTTGACATCGGTCCCCCTGACTTTGGCTATCCCGATGCTGGATGGATAGATATATTTATTTATTACACACACAATGGTGGGTCCGACGTGGGTACCCCCACCGTCAGATCTGGTCTCCGAGGTCCACATCCCAGAGAAGTTCTTCTCCATCCACTGTACATATCTCGGGGGTGGCTCATCAGGACATCCATCACATTCCTGACGAGGGGCAAACGATGATGAGGGGGCCTATGAGTTGGCGGAGGACACCCTGGAGGAACCTGAGGGTCCGTCAGGCAAGGTTCCCCTAAGTCCCCCCCACCCCCCAGAGGACCCTGTCTTTTCATTTCTGAGGTCCATGAAGGATTTCTTCGACTGGGAGTTGGAGGAACAAGACCCTAGCCGAGCACCTCTACCTTGAGGACTCTGTCTCCAGTACCCATTCCTCCATGGATTGGACCTCATCAGGAGCTCACCTCTACAATCTGGCAGATGCCTCATTCTCTGCCGGCTGTCCTCAAGAGGGTGGATAGGACTTACCGGGTGATGAAGGATGCTCCATTCTTAAAGACGCATCCTAAGGCTGGCTTTGCTGTCATCTCCGCTGCTCATGACTGCTCTGCTGCACCCAAGCACATGAGTACCTCTCCTCCGGACAAAGAGTCGAGGCAGATGGACCAGTTTGGTAAAATGGTTGAGGCTTCAGCCACATGTGCGCTTCGATCCCTCAACTATGTGGCCCACGTGGTGTCCCACCAAAAGGCTACCATGGCCAGATTGGAAGCTCAGGTCCAGTCTGTGGAGCCCTCGAGCTTGAAAGAGGAGCTTGCCAAGGACCTTCGCCTCCCTCACCTTTCTTGTAGGCATGCCTTGTGAGCTACATACAACTCTGTCGACTCTCTAGCTCACACCTCGGCAACTGCCATCACCCTGAGATGGCATTCCTGGCTCCGCCTCTTTGGTCTTGCTAAGGAGGTAGTCGGTGATTCAGGATGCCCCCTTCTGGGTCTTGGTACTTTTTGGTGGGCATACCAAAGATATTATCACTGATCTCCAGGACAGAGGCCTCGCCCTCAGATCATTGAGGTCAATGTACCGATTGGGCAGTCAACAACAGCAGCCCTTTTGGAAAAGGACCTGGAGAGAGAGGAAGCAGGCCCCAGCTCGACACCAAGGAAGCGCAAGTCCATAGGTTCTGCCACTCTTCCAGCTTCCAAGAACCAGAGACAAGCAGGGGGTCCTCCCCCCTGAATGTCCTGCCACTTCCTGACTCACTATCCCCACTACCTCCTCAGTCTTCCGATGAGGAGCAGGTGGGGAGGTTTGCCTGCCATGCACAGGAATGAAAGGCAATAACCTCCGACGCATGGGTCCTACAACTAGTGTCAGTCGGACACACCATAACATTTCTAGAACTTCCTCCAGAATCTCTGCCAAAAAGGTCTTCCTACTCCAGGGATCAGGTTTTCAAACAACATGAAGTCTTGCTATATTATAGACATTAGCAGTTTGATCCAGCTCTAGAACTGCCCCGGAGTGAAATGGTTAAAACCATTCCAAAATAGAATTTTGGCACGAGAGCAGCTCTATCTGTGTCATTTCAAACTTGAACTGTCAGATTCTTTACTCTGCCTCAGTGAACAGTCGCTCCGGAGATTTCTCCTTCTGCTCGGTTCATTTCTCTGTTTAAAAGTGTTTTCTCGGTTGGATTTAACTGAGAATAGTTTTATTTAACATAAAACCGTTCGGTTCAAGCTCTATCTGTGGTAACTGTAAGTAAATGAAGGTTTTGTCTGTGTGGAACTTGTAAGTTATCGGTTCGGTTTGAACCGATCAGTGGGTTTAAACTCATTTAAAACTAAAAGTTACTATTTTAGAGTGCGGTTCCCGGTTCTTATCGGTTCTAAAAAAGCGGATTTATTACGGTTTTTCCAATACCCGTAACACGGTTAGGAACCGATATGGTGTCTTGCCTGGCACCGCCGCTAAAAGGGCAAGTTTTTGTTAGGCTGGCATTATGTCTGAGAAACCCTAAAGAAAACCGGGCCCACTGGGTTTCAACACTGTGATGTTTGTGGGGAAGTCTTTGCCAAGGCTGACCCACACACCACATGTGTTTATTGTCTGGGTTTGACCACCTCCAGTCAGACTGCCAGGTATGTAAGAATTTCCTGCAGCCACCCTGGAAAAAGATTGGGCAGGCTCAGGGAGCGAGAGGCAAAAAGTCCGCTGACCGGATGGCCAGCCGGTTCGGTGCCAACCAGACCAGAGGAAGTGCCCTCTGACCAGGGCCAGACTTCCTCGGGCAAAGAAAAGCTGGTTCTGAGGAACCAATTCCAGTAAAGAAAACAAGAAAATCAGCAGGTCTGGAGTCCAAAATTCCTTCTCCAACTGCAGAGATAGCAAAAGCCATACAAATTGTCCAGTCACTGTCTCAGGGTCCGTCCGAACCACCACTATCTGGTAAAGGTCGGTTTGTCCGGTCCCAGTGGTTCAGGATTATGATATTGAGGAATTTTATGAACCAGAGGAGGGAGGAGGATTATGAACAGTATGAATGTGGCTGGGAAGGTCTGGGTGTGCCCATTGAACGGACATCTCCCAGACAGACCTTTAGAATCTCCCCCTATGCTGTCTGAGTCCCCATCTCATTTTATGTTTTATAAAAAAAGTTGCTGAAACCCTCCAGCTTCCTTTAGAAGTGGCTGTGGATGAGCAAGAGAAGCCTGATTTTGTAGAAATGATGCTCAGCAATGCAGTCATGTTGGGGTAGTTCAGGCTGCAGCCTGTGATAAAGCTAGTATTCCCCTGGCTTCACATCCTCCTGACAAGGATTCCAGGAAGATTGATGCTATGGCAAAAAAACAGTATATGGCAGCCTCTCTGGTACTCGGGCAAGCAAATTATATGGCTTATGTAGCTAGGTATCAGAAATCTAGATGGGATACTAATATGCAATTGGCCAAGCAGGCCCATGGCCAGCTGGCTAGTGAACTAGAACAGGTGGCTGCTGATGGCATTGAAGCCTCTAAGGTTCAGTTTTATGCTGCTGTGGATGTTAATGATGTTTCCTCTAGGGTCATGGCCACATCTGTAGCTTTTTGTAGGTTGGCCTGGCTCGGGTGTACTAGTTTGTCACAGGATACCCAGACTAAGGCTATGGATTTTCCTGTGGTGGGGAATTCTCTGTTTGGGGAGCAGACAGAGAATTACATGAGGAAGATGGATGAATATAGGACTACTTACAAGAGTGCCCAGGCTAAGGAGCGGCAAGCCACTCCTCAAAGGCATGCCCCCAGGGGTAGGGGTAGGCCTTTTCACAGGCCTTTCTACCAGACTCTGGCCTCCTCTGCCTATGCTCAGAGGGGCTTCTTCAGAGGCAGGGGCAGACGAGGGGTGGGCAGACCTGCTCCCACCCCCCAGCCTAAAGCTCCTGTGAAACAGGCACCCTGATGGGGTGCCCAGGGCCGATTCTCCTGTACCAGTGGGGGGCAGGCTGGCTTACTTCAGTCAGAATTGGGCTTCTTTAACCTCAGACAAGTGGGTTCTGGAAGTAGTAAGCCAGGGTCTGGTTCTCGGCTTCAAAAGTTTCCCAAGTTGAGAAGCAGACTTTTCTACAAGTGCTTCAGAGACCTCGCTCTGAAACAGAGGTCTCATCCCTGTTAGCTCTCAGAGCAGTAGAAAGGGTTCCTCCCTGCATCAGGGCAGGGTCTGTATTCAGATACTTCCTTACCCCAAAAAGACAGGAGAATGGCGCCCATTTTAGATCTCAGATATCTGAACAAGCATCTTTTGAAACCAAAGTTCAAAATGGTAACTCTGGCAATGATTTTACCTTCCCTAAGGCCAGGGACTGGCTAGCCTCCTGGACCTCAAGGATGCCTATTTCCATGTCCTAATCAGAAGAACCCATTGAAAGTACCTCAGATTCGAACTGCCCTCAGGTGGTACCAGTTCAAACAATGCCCTTGACCTTACCTCTGCTCCAGGGTATTCACAAAGTGTCTAGCAGTGGCCCACTTAAGGAGGCAGAGGATTGCTGTTTTCCTATCTGGGCGACTGGCTCATTGTAGGCCAGTCCATGGAACAGGTAAAATCTCACCTGCAGGTCACCCAGCAGCTTCTCACCTCCCTGGGTTTTCTGCTAAACCTACCACAGTCGGTTCTGGAACCAGTCCAGGTACTCACCTTTATGGGGCAGAAGTGGACACAAAGCTAGCCAGAGCCTTTCTTCCCCCAGAAAGGGTAAGGAATTTAGTGGCTCTGGCTCCTTCCTTCACTCTGCAGGTCTCGACCAGCAAGACATTTCTGCAGCTCCTGGGGCACATGGCTGCATCCACAGGTGTTGTGCAGGGGCCAGATTTCAGATGAGACATTCAGTTTCACTTGAGAACCTTTTGGTCTCAGAGAAGACCCCTTTCCAAGTTGGTCCCAGTGATTCGAACCTTGATCCTAGCTCTCCAGTGGTGGCAGGATCAGAGCAATTAGAGAGGGTCCTTCATTTCCCCTTCTCACAACTTGACTCTCACTACAGATGCTTCCCTTCTGGGTTGGGAGCCCACATGGGCGACCTTTCCATTCAAGGAGTTTGGTCCCCCCAGGAATCTCTGCTCCACATCAATTTGCTGGAACTCAGACCTGTGTTTTAGCTCTTCAAGCTTTTTCTGCATCTGTCCACGACAAGGTGATACAAGTCAGAACAGACAACACCAGAACAATGTGGTACATCAACAAACAGGGGGGGCACTCGGTCTTCAGCCTTGTGCACCGAGGCAATGAAGTTGTGGTCTCTGGCCTATTCCCTGAACACTTCCCTCATAGCAGTTCATCTTCCAGGGAAGGACAATGTCCTAGCGGATGCCCTCAGCAGGATTTCCCAGGGCCATCACGAATGGTCCCTGGATCCTCAAGTGCTGGGGATAGTTTTTGCCAGGTGGGGCACACCTCAGATAGATCTTTTTGCAGCCCCAGACAATCACAAACTTCCTCTGTTCTGTTACAGGCCTCCAGTGCTGGGCTCAGTTCCCTGGATACCCTTCTTCTGGATTGGGAGGAAGTTCCTCTATGCTTTCCCCTTTCCTCCTATTCAAAGTACTAGTCAAAATCAGATCTCAGCCTTGCAGGGTGATTCTGATTGCCCGGATTGGGCCAGGCAGCCCTGGTACCCACTCCTTCTGTCTCTGACAGTCCATCTTCCCCTGTGCCTCCCAGGAATCACAATCTGTTGACTTGTGCCCAGGGAAGGGTTTGGTATCGGACCTCAAATCCCTCAACCTCAAGGCCTGGCTCTTGAGGAGTTAGAGTTGCTGATTTACACCTCTCTCAGGGTGTTCTAGAGATCTAAAGGCTTCAGAAAGCCTTCCTAGGAGCTACTTATAGTTCTAAATGGAAGGTTTCCATTTGGTGTGCTGGGAAAAATATTTCCCCAGAATCTGCTGAATTGCCCATTTTGTTAGATTACATGGTACATCTTAATTCCTTGGGTCTCAGACCAGCTACCCTGAGAGTTCATTTGGCAGCTGTCTGCTTTTGTGTCAGCAGGAAAGTCATCCCCTCTTTCCTCTCATCCTGTGTTTTCCAAGTTTTTTAAGGGATTACTCCATACTAATCCTCCCTTTCGGGAACCGGCCCCTGCTTGGGACCTTAATGTTTGCATTGCCCAGTTAATGCAACCCCCTTTTGAACCTCTGTCTTCTGCAGAGCTTAAGTACCTAACTTGGAAAACTGTTTTTCTAGTGGCTATCACTTCTGCCAGGCATAAGTGAATTGCAAGCCTTGTCAGTGAGACTGACTTTATTTCTTTCCACAGGGATAAGGTAGTCCTTAGGACTAATAGGAAGTTTTGCCTAAGGTGGTTTCAGATTTCATCTTAATCAATCTATCTCCTTTCCAGTATTTTCACTGATCACTCCTCTTGGTGAGAGGAGGTTGCACAACCTGGATGTTAAGAGAGCTCTTAGTTATTATATAGGCGTGCAAAAGGTCTGAGTTCGAATCCTCCAACTTTTCCTTACCTATGGTGAAGTTGGGAAAGGCAAACCTGCCACTAAGAGATCAATAGCCAGGTGGATTGTGTCTTGTATCCAATTTTGTTATCAGAAAGTGGCAGAGCCCCCCAGGTTTGAGGGCTCATTCTACCAGGGTACAGCTGCATCTCTAGCTGCTGCCAGAGATATCCTTTATTAGAGATTTGCCAGGCTGCTACTTGGAAAGCGGTACACACTTTTACCAAGCATTACTCCTGGATGTCCAGGCCAGGAGATGCTCGGTTTGGCACAGCTGTTCTTCAGAGCCTATTCCCCAAGTAGGTTCTGCCCCTCCTCCATGGGGTACTGCTGTGTATTCTGCTAATGTCTATAATATAGCAAGACTTCATGTTGTTTGAAGAAAAAATTACTCACCTTAGTAATGTTGTTTCTTCTAATGGAGTCTTGCTATGTTATAGACCTCCCCCCCAACCTGCCCCTCTCAGAACCTCTACTTGGTGGGGTGCGGGCAACTTGGTGTGGGCACTACTTATGTCCTGTTAGCATTTTGTCCCCTTTGGGACTTTGGGGGTGTGTAGTGTATGCGCGTGTGTGTGTTTATTATACTTATGTTCCATTTTCATATTATTAGAATGGTGTTAGTATTTCTGGTCCCCTGACTTGAGTCTTGGGTGTTGGGACCATCAATGGTTGTTATTATTTAGGTAGCCATTTTGGCTAGTGTGAGTTACAGCTTCCACACAGACCTTAGTGAGTTTGGCTCGTAAAAGATCTGACAGTTCAAGTTTGAAATGACACAGATAGAGCTGCTCTCGTGCCAAAATTCTATTTTGGAATGGTTTTAACCATTTCACTCCGGGGCAGTTCTAGAGCTGGATCAAACTGCTAATGTCTATAATATAGCAAGACTCCATTAGAAGAAACAACATTACTAAGGTGAGTAATTTTTTCTTCTCGTCCGAGAAGTTCACAACCTTTTGCTCAAAAAAGCAATAGAGCGCATTCCCATCCGACAAAGGGGGTTTTACTCCCATTTTTTTCCTGGTTCCAAAAAAGATGGGAGACTTCACGCCCATTCTCGACTTAAGCTACCTCAACCAGTTTGTCGAGTACAAAAAGTTCCGGATGTTGACGCTCCAGAGCCTCCTCCCTCTCCTTCTGGAGAATCATTAGTTGTGCGCTCTGGACATGCAGGTTGCTTACCTACATATCCCGATCTTCCCCAGCCGCCGCAGTTTCCTGTGGTTCAAATTCAAAGGGGAACACTTCCAATTTCGGGCGCTCCCCTTTGGTCTGTCCTCAGCACCCAGGGTGTTTACCAAGTGCCTGGCAGTGGTGGTGGCTTTCCTATGCTGCTGGGGTAGTGCGGTTTTCCCTTACCTGGACAACTGGCTGATTTTCAGCCCCATCCAGGGACTCTTTATTGGAGGCTCTCTCTTTCACCTTGGGCTAGGGATTGCTGTCAATATCCCCAAGTTATCCATGATCCCATCCCAGAGACTACAGTTCATTGGGGCAGTTTTGGATACGGTCCAGTGCAGAACCTTCCTTCCTCCCTCCCTCCAGACAGGGTGGAGACCCTGATTCGTCAGGCTTCCCAAGTGGCATCATCCAGGACCATCCCGGCTTGGGAGATCCTCCACCTTCTTGGCTTGATGACCGCCTCCATCACTACCATTCCCCTGGCGAGGCTCCATATGAGAGTTGCTCAGTGGTCCTTGCGGGTGCAGTGGGACCAGCTCTTGGATGACCTGGACCATCTGGTCTTGGTCTCCTCAGTGGTTCAAAAAGAATTGCTTTGGTGGATGGACCCCTGCAACCTTTCTTTGCGTCTTCCTTTTCGGAACCCTGCTCCCTCGGCATCCCTAACTACAGATGCGTCTAACATGGGATGAGGAGCACATCTAGGGGAGCACCAAGCTCAAGGACAGTAGTCCAGCTTGGAAGAATCATTACACATCAATGTTCTGGAAATGACGGCGGTCTTGTATCCCTTCCGGGCCTTCCAGACCCTCCTTCCCAAGGGCTCACTGCTGGTCCAAACTGACAACATGTCAGACACATGACAAGTCTGGTACCTCAACAAACAAGGAGGAATCTGATCATACCCCCTGTGCAGGGAAGCGATGCGGGTGTGGAACTGGGCAGTCCAGCACAATCTGACCCTTGTGGCAGTGCACATTCCAGGTGTTTTCAGTGTCCTGGCGGACAGTCTCAGCAGGTCTCGGACCCCAGCTCATGAGTGGGAACTGCTTCAGGAAGTGGCAGAGTCACTCTTCCTAAAATGGGGGCGACCAGAAATCGACCTGTTCGATTCCAAATTCAGTGCAGAACTTCACAGTTTTTGCTCGCTCGTTCCAGGGCATGGTGCTTTCTGGCACGACGTGCTGATCGCTCTCTCTCGCTCTGTCTCCTGGACAGGGCAATTTTTGCACGCCTTCCCTCCATTTCCCATTCTCCACAGGGTCCTTCTCAAGCAGAGAAGGCAAGGATGATCCTCGTCGCTCCTCTCTGGTCGAGACAAATTTGGTTTCCGCTGTTGCAACAGTTATCCAGGGAACCACCGGTTCTGCTTCCAGTGACTCATGACCTTTTGACCTAGGATCAAGGTCGTCTAGTACATCTGGGGTCAGGGTGTGCAAATCAAATTTTTTAAACACTTGCCCCAGGGAAAGTCAAGGTCTAAAAATCACTTGCCCAAGAAATGTTGTACTTTCCCTACTGTGAAACATGATATGACTGGTTAAAACATGTTGTTACCACTGTATTTATATAAAAAAAAAAAAATACGTATATATATAATTTCGTCTTGACAACACACTATGAAATGATCACTGTTAGGACCCCCCCCCCCCCCAAAAAAAATAAAAAAACACAAAGCCCAAGGCGGGCAAGGGACAGGCCATAAAATAAAAACCATCAAAAGAAAGTGGCTGGGTAACAGTAGTGCAAGAAGCCAAAAAGAAATGCAGTCATTCGCAACCAGCAGTAAGGGACCCAACGGTACCAGTGACATCACACTGAGTAGTGAGTACAGTGCTGCAGTACTGTAAAAGACATCACATACATTACCAGCCCTGCTCAACTTCTTCACCACTGGCTTGTGACTTGTCTTCATTATACTGCCACAAAATAAGCTACTTAAAATACTCCGTATCAGGAGTAGACTTTTATGCAACTGCTGTATTTTTGCAGAAAACCGCAGTTGCAGCACAACAAACAGCAAGTTTACAACACTACACCCCACTGAGCCGACCAGACCCTCTCCAGAACCAAGCAAACAGGGGTGTGGCATGCGAATCTCTCTTGGGTAGCCAGTGCAGCTGCAACACATCTTTCAGTCATTGAATGCCCCCCCAGAGCCACAACTGTCCATTCCACACACCTTAAAACATGGCAGCAAGCAAGCAAGGGACAAGACTCCTCTGTCACAGTAACCTCCCCAAACCCCGACATCAAGTATCCAGACCATTTGCTTCATCATGCACTGCATTGCCCCCCCCGGCCAGCTAAATACCAACTATTTAATACCCTGTATGCGCTCAGCTGCATACATGCAGCCTCACCTGACCGACAACCTTACCATATTTTTACTGGCAAAGCAGGGCTAGGAATTAATTTTAAAAAGTGGTGGTCCCCACAGAATACCATTTCACAAGCTTTTGTATTCTGTCTTGAAAACTGGTATACCAACCTTATTTTTTTTGTATACCACTATTCAATTGTTGTTTTTTCCACAGCATTTAACAATATTTTAGTTGTTTATAGCCCAAACTGCCATATTCCACTACCTTTAAAAACATTTTAAATTTTCTCATGCATCTTCTATGTGGAGATCCCAGAGAGAGTCCTGCCAGTCATGTAATGGGGTTCATCTTATTTTAAAACTGAGGTTTTTTTTAGAATATATATTTTATTTTATATCTATCTATCTATCTATCTATCTATCTATCTATATATCTATATATCTATATAATGAAATCACCAGGCACAAAATAAAAGTATTTAAGAAAAAAATCAGCCTCAGAAGCTGCACTTTCCAGTCAGCGCCAGTGATACCACATATCCCTGATTTCTTCAACAGAAGTTGCTCCTGCCTAAACAAACACACACACCTTTTTGAAATTAATAATGTGTTAGCAGTATTGAATAAAAAGTAAAAACCTGAAGTTTAAGTGCCACAGTGTGTTCTGTTTATTCCCCTGCTATCCAGCTAGTTCCCTGGCTACACAAACAGCATTTTTTCTATTTTGTCTTGCTGTTCCAATTGCCCAACCCTTGATCAAACTGCTTATTCAGGCACCATATTTTTCTTATACATGTATTTTAGCAGAAGTCAATCCCGAGTCACACAAATTAAATAACGCTTGCCCAGTAATTCTTTTTTTTTTTTTTTATTTAGATAACCTGTGTAACAGCAACTTTTTGAACTCTGTTTTGCACTCGGATTGAGCAGTGATTAGTAGCAATAAGGTCATAGTTCACTTCACAGGTGTTTTATTTTTGTTTATAAAAGGAGCCAGAACTGTCTCTATGCTGCTACAGTTAAACATTTGCCAAAAGCGTTTTCTGCTTTTCTTTTCTATTACAAATTTCAGCAAGCCTAGTTTCTAGCTATTTTGCCAAACAGTCTTTAGCAGGCAGGTTGCTAGTCTGAAATACAGTATTGTATAAACAGGATGGTCTCACCTTACACAATGGTGACAAACTGAGGGCTGGAAAAAGTTAGGGGCTTAAGAAACTTCTCTGCATGTTCCTCTCTCTCACTAGGGAGTGTTGTTTGGGTCTTGGAATCCCCCACACTAGGAGAAATACGGTAGGCTTTTTTTTTTTCCCCCTAGTCAGTTTACAAGGTTGCAGTCCCAGTCAAGTTTCAGAGGTGTGGCAGGACTGTGATGAGAATGCAAGAAAGTCCTGCTAGCTGTAGCATGAGCTGGTGCTGACTTGTGTTTACAAGTGCTGCGTTTTTCTCAGAGACTACAGTTTCTGTAGTGGCTGTGCAGTTAGGGCGTACTTACATTACTTTTTCGGCATCCGTATTTCACCGAAAGCAGCAGAAAACACGTACAAAAAGAGGCAGAGGAGTACAATAGCAGCAGCCATTTGAATCAGGGATCAGAAACGGGTATACAGCGCGGGTTACCAACCAGCACTATTTGGTGTTCCGTGCATGATTTTTGGTATGCATAGAACACTAAATAAAGGAGAATTTTGAGCCCTGCAAAGGAAATCACAGTGCACTTCCAATACTCTGTACAGTCCGATATATCACCTAACCACCAGCCACTTCTTGAAAATGATAAAATTCAGCGATGTGACAGCCTAAGACTGAAGTGTGAGCGAGTTAACTCCCTAACACTGTACCCATCTTTGTCCATCGTTAAAGCCAGCCAGTGAGCCGCACAGAAGAACGGGAGGGATATTCGGTCCCAATTTAGTCTGGCCTCTTGCACGCTTCTCTTCTTCAGGCCTTCTCCATTCAGCAGCTGATCAGCGATGGAAACTATTACCGTCAGTGATCACCTGCCAGAATTAGCCACGCATCCAGAGGTTCAGTAACATTAGCCTTCCTCTGTAATGGCACGCAACACTGATTGCTTTTTCCCCATGTGCTACAGTGTTCTCCTCCCTCCATCCTCATTGTGGCCAATTAGCACACGCCACCAATGTTGCTAGCCTGCAGAAATGAATCAGAAGGGCATAACAGACTGCAGGATAGCTGGGGGTCGTGTCTTGGAGAGGGGTTCAGACAGTGAGGCAAGGTCCTATGGAAAAAACAAAACCAAAAACAATGCATGCGCGGAATGCAAAGGAAAAAAAAACAGACTGGAAAAACACTTGTCCAAGGGTTGAAGCAGAGAGATCAAAGGGTCTGCCCGACAGTGTATTTAGGTCAGCCTCGGACATTGGGCAATGCAGTTTGCACACCCCTGTCTGGGGCTCAGGACTCTGCATCTTCATGCTTGGCTTCTGCAGACATAGCGATTTCTCACTTTGGGGTTTCCTCCCGAGTCGCTCAAGTCCTTATAGAGGCTAGGAAACCCTCTACTTGTTCCATTTATACCATGCAGTGGAAATGGTTTTCTATATGGGCGACTTCCAAGAGTTGAAACCCCTTTTCTTGTTCGGCTTCTCAACTCATGGAATACCTCCTTCATCTGTCAGACTTTGGTCTGTCATATTCTTCTTTGAAGGGTCACCTTTCTACAATCTTGGTGTACCACAAACTGGTGGATGGTAAACCCGTGGCTCAGTTGGAAGTCTCTAAAGCCTTTTTGAAAGGGATACTCCATCTGAACCTCTCCCATCTGCAGCCCTACTCCACCTTAGAATTTGAACTTTGTGTTAGAGAAGCTCACCCTTCACCCATTTGAACCAGCTATGAGCTGCGACTTGCACTAACTTTCCTGGAAGGTTGTTATTTTTGGTTACCATTACGTCAACCCGAAGGATTTTGGAGCTTCACGCTCTGGTTTTTAAAGAACCTTATCTTATTTTCCACAAGGACAGAGCGGTCCCCAGG